>BSBK01004071.1:827500-865000 GCA_027943335.1 Chamaecyparis obtusa | reverse complement strand
TTTGTTCCAACACAATTGGGTAGGTAAATATGTTTTTGGCTAGTCTTGTTGACCTAAAATAATTTTGTATCCCTCCCTAACAATATGCTTGCCAAATTTAGATCCATTCCATATGATCTTATCCCTTCCTTGTTTGAGAAAAATAATCTATCCTCCAATACTTGTTTGATATTATCAATAGCTCCCTATTATATAGCTAGGTCTTCAAATTATTTCCATTTCCACTTACCTTTTGAATTGTTCTTTGATACTATAATCTAGTCTCTAACATGAATACCCCATTTTTTAGAGAAAATTTGGCTGATTATATCTAAATCCATAATATTTATGATGATAGGGTATCATCCCCATGATTCATTCCAAAATAATTCTCTACTTCCATATTTAATGTTCCATGAAATGTGATTAAGTATGATATTGTTGGACTTAAAAGAAAGTTCCAAATGTGGGAACTCATCTAGACTTGTGGATTTATCTTTCTTGGGGATCAAGATGATGAATGTTTTGTTTATTTCTCTCATAAATCTATGTGATGATCTAGTTGCATCTAATTCTTCTACTAATTACTTACCAATAATGGGCCAACATTTCTAGAAAAATAACTTTCTTCGAATCCATCAGGGCCACAGGTTTGTTAGAGGGACTTTGATTTAGTGGTTTGGGGATTTCTTCCTTTCAAAATTTTTCCATTAACATTTGATTATCTTCCTCCAAAAGAAGCTTGGGAATATCTTCTAGCATCACTTGCTAAGAAGATAGATGTGATCCTTCATAATTATTGAGGAGGTTAGAGTAATAGCTAACTATCTATGTTTGAATCTCAGTTTTATCTTCTAATATTTTTCCCCCTTCATTGTTAATTTTATGGTTTCTATTGCTACTTCTCCTTTTTAAGTGATATTATGGAAGAACTTTGTGTTCTTATCTCTTTCATCCAACCATGTTTCTCTTGATTTTTGTCATTAGAATATCTCCTCTTTTGACAAGATATCTTCATAATCTCTTAGGAGTTCTTTTTCCTTGTACTATATCTTTGATTCCATACCATGCTAGATGACAAACTCATTAAGATCTTTGATATTTTTTTCAATGTCATTTTTGGATTGAAAAATGTTCTTGAAATTATTTTTGTTCTAGCCTATAAGATTATTCTTGATTTTATTGAGCTTAGACATGAAGTAGAAGAGTATGGATCCTTCAATGTGGAAATGACTCCATCATAGCTCAACCAATTTGATGAACTCCTTATCTTTCATCCACATGTTCTCAAATTTGAATGGGCATTACAATTGTTTTTCTTCTCCTAGTATATCCATATGGATGGGATAGTGGTACAAACTTGATGCTTGTGATATTGAATCTTTGAAGTCAACTGGAAAGGTTGTTAAATCTCATTTGTAAAAAAATTATCTGATTTCTCAACTATATTGTCCATTTCAATCTCAAGAAGGTTTTATTTCATTACCCTTTTTTTTATTTCTATTTGAGGCTGGGACTCTCTCTGTATTCCTCCACTCTTCTCTAATAGGTAAATAATAACATTAAAGCCTCCACATACGATGTACTTCTTTTTTGCCCAAACCCTGAATTTGCTGCTAATTTATTCCCAAACTTCCAATTTCTTCTTGGTGGGGATAGGGCCATAAATTTTAATATTGAGAATTTAAGATTGGAATTTAAACTTTTAATAGTTCCTCATCTAACCTTGGGATGGAACTTCCCCTTTCCAACTTGCATGTAAGCTATGTTTTTTGTTTGGGCTAATTCCTCCCCTTCCTTTGATCTTAAGAAAGAAAAGGATTTGCATCCTTTCCCTTGCTTCTTTTTTTCCCCACAATTAGGAGACTTTTTTTTGGAGTTGATCTTTCTAACCTGAAGCTAAGGTTATTTTTTTCAGTTTAGTTTGGGGAGAGGGAGTTCTTTGGGTCATTAAGTGATCTTTTTTTCTTTGGTTTTGAGTAGACTAATCTTGATCACAGGTATCAAAAAATATCATATCTTCTAGCTCTCCAATTATTTCTTCATCCTCCAAGTAGTTTGAGTCTAGGAGCCTTTCCACAAAGGTTAGAGATTTTGTCACTTTGATGTTGTCCTCTTCCATTGGAGTAGTGTTTTTTTAATTCCAAATAGTTCTTAAACTATCTTAAGTTTGGGAGATAGGTTTTTCCTTTGATCTATTTCCTCTGAGTTTCTTGTTACCCTATTCTCTTTACCATACCCTTCAATCTTCTTTTTCTTTTTTTTGTGTGTAAGTGGTAAAATTCCACCTTTGACCTCTTCTTATAAGAAACACCATTTGTATTGTTCCTTCATTTATGTTGAATTATAGTTCTTGGTCTTCTACACTAAGGTATCCACTTGATTATGATCCTTGTCTTTTATCTATCCCCTGGAATGCTCCCCTATGGTCACCTTTCTACCCTAGGTAGAGTGTAACACCCCATCTATACTTAAAGATAAAAGATGATACTAAAGAAGATACAACCATAAACAAAACCACATAGAACCATAGAAATTTTTTTTTTATATAATTACAAACTGAACATATAAATATAACAACTGCTTCTAAGAGCTTTATAGTGTTCAGCTGAATTACATCAGAGTAATAAGAATACTCTTTATTCAAAGACTTAGTCTCAAAACAAAATTTCCTTCTTAACCAATCCTTTACATTCTACGAATAGTTTTGATAACTAAAAAACCAAGAAATGATCTGTTTCCCATAAATCTTAACAACTGCAATCCACTGTCCCATACTCATTGATTTATCCATCTAAAACCTAAAAATCAAAATGAGCACAAACGCAAACAGCAAACAGGGCTCAGTCACAATAATAAAGAAAATGAATCATCTCCAAATATCTGTAACCATAAAAGTTAGTATAATATAACATTTATGCAGATTAAATACAGATGTAATTGAAAACTAAATAACATAATTCCATTCTTTTACACCAAAATCATCAAGCACTATATCTCTTTCTAACAGAAATAAACTCGCAAAGAAAATGACAAAGTAATGATCCAATAGCTCATGGGTGTCCACATAAGGACCTACGCTATGTATCTGTAAGGAAACCTCGTAGAAATCCATTATGTCTGATGAAACCATGATATTTTATCTTTGTTAATTGAAACCCATAACCCTTGAATTTATAATTATCACTTAATAAAACAACTAACAGAAATTATATCCCATAAGGATATAGACTAGTGTTAGTCACAACTGACAGAAATTCTATCACCACAAGGTACTAGACTAGTGTCAGCCCCCAATCTAAGGATCATACTTGCATTATCTCAAAAACACTTGATCTAGCAATTAATGAAAGCAGTGAAATGAACTACATTACACAATTTCACTAACACTACGTTTCTATTGAATCAATTTACAAAATTGAAACAACAATCAGAGATCCATTATAAAACCATGTTTCCATATTCCTTAACATACATTCATAAACATGATGTTTCTTAAAAGATGAAAAGATCACAATTCTTTCTCCATCACAAATCCAATCAAATAATAATCTCCACATTAACTTAACATTAAATCTGAAACTGTACAATAAAATGTTCATATTGAATTCATGATTCCATTGAATAGAAAAGAACTAACATAATCATATATCAACTGAATCAACACATCACCCATTGCTTTTAATGAACTTACAAGCTTGCCATAACCAATTTATTATAAACTAATTGGCCATACATCCTGCTTTATTAATTACAAGTTTATACCTTTATATACATGTTGGCGTATGTACATGTATACACCATGGATTGTGTATACATATACATATCCCAGCAGGTATATATATATGTATATATATAATTATATAAGCTTGTAATTAATAGTTTAGAATGATAATCATAGCATCTATTATATACATGTTGGTGTATGTACATGTATACACCACGGCTTGTGTATACATATACATATCCCAGCAGGTATATATATATATATATATATATATATATATATATATATATATATATATATATATATATATATATATATATATATCTAATTGCATAAACTTGTAATTAATAGTTTAAGTCCATAAATATACAATAGAAAAACCATACTAATCATCTCAGTTCTCTCACAGAATACATCTACCTTAATATACTATTGAATCTGCTGAATACATAAAATAATGACAGAATAATAATAATAACCAACTTCTACCTCTAAACAAAATACCAAAGTGGTTTTCCTTACTGTCTGAACAAGATAGTAATTGACTTTCCTAAGAATTCCTAACATTTCCTAATGTTGTTACAAACTATATTTCACACTGGTGACAATTTCTGAAGATACGTAAAGCTCGCAATCAAGTTTTGGTATAACCAAAGATATCCACATTATCACTATTGACTGAAACAGACAGTGACAACACCCATTTGACAAAACATCGACACCAGATAACTAAAGGAGTACACCCAAAAAAATACTTTAATCCACACCTATGTTGCAACTGTAAATACAAAAAACAATGACAGGTATCAGATAACACTATGAATTACCACTAAACCCTATTTCCACAATACAGCTCAAAAGAAAACATCGATACCAAATTTGAATCATAACAGTGGTAGGAAAAACCTGATATCACTTTATAACCAAGACTCTCACATATTGAAAACCTTTTTGTTGCTACAGAGTTCCTAACAATAGGAACAGTGTGAGAACACCGTTAAAGAAGTTTTTAAACAAACACTCATCCTATATTCCAAACTGGTTCTCATTCCTGATTAACTCCCTTTATACTGACCAAAGATAAAGTATACATCGACACCAAAACACACTAGGAAATAACCATATAACATCTGCAATAACTATATTCCCATAGTTCGGCACAAACTTAAGTAAAACACTGCCAAATCCATACTCAGAACAGAGAAAACCCCTCAACACATTATGCTCGAAAATAGCATATTAAAAACATGTATTTCAAATTCTTCTACTAAACATAACCACCATAAACTAAATAAAATACTCAATCCAACCAAGAAGAAACACCGGTTCATGACCGAAACTCACAGACTTTTCAATCAAAAACCTCACATTCATCGACTAACAAATAGTAGTATTCAACATTCTATTAATTCATTTGCAGAACATAAAATGGAAATAGAGGATAAGGTGAGAGAATACCCCTACCTGGTATTCGTGTGGGGAGATATCCAAAACCGAAATGCCAAAGCTAGCCCCTGCTTGGTGAGCTTCACAGACTGCCCAAGTGCCATGCAAGAGAGCCCAAAATGTAGAGATAACAGTATGAAACACCCAACTTCCTAAATGACCATGAACAGAAGGGTTTAACTTGCCGTGAAAACCCCTTTCCATTCCAAGCCACTTATCATGTAAGATACAACAGGAAAACAAGTCCATAACTAACTGCTTAGCCAAACTCTCTCAGAATAACATGGTGAAAAATGGAGTCATAATCCAACTGCAACTCCTTAACCAAAGCTAATGGCGGACATCAAACATAAAAATGAAATTCATCGATAAGTTCATTCAATGCGAACTTATCTCTTGCAGTAAACACAACACATTTCCTGCCAAATGTCCATCAAAGTACAATCCCATAACCCGAAAATAGCTTAAACCCCACTAACACCACAATGCAATGATAGTGCATTAAAACCCTGCTGATAAGTCATGTCTTCAATCCAAATCATAATAAGAAGACTTAGAGATAGATATCTATGTTAAATAACATTAGTCATTTTACTAACTTAAACATCAAAGATAACAGTGCATGACAATGCCAAATTACTAACACTTCATCAAACTAACCTCCTACTAACATACAAAATAGGATATACTAACTTAGATAATTCATATAGTTTTAGTAAAAGATAAACAACATAATTACTAAAACAATTTCTCATAATTATATGTATAAAAATACATATATACAAGTTTATTTATTTTGAATTTCAAAATTTGATTAACATTAAGTAACAATAATCTCTATAAACTGTCTATTATCATCAAGATACAATTAACCATAATAATAATAATGAACCAATAATCTGACAATTGACTAACCATTAAATTGTACTATTTTCACAATCAAACCAATATTCAAAAGTCAGTCTAAATCAATTCTGACATCAGAATAACTCATTAAGCTACAGAAATAGACATAATTCTCTGAGTGTCTGGCAGAATTATAGAGATAAACATATTTAATCCAAATAACAAAGTTAAAATGAATGAAGTCAGAGTTCAAACTCATAGAAGTCTAACATCACATAACAAAACATAGAAAAGTAAAGCCTGAGACTGTCAGGGGCATGACACCCTTCTCCACCAGACTAGGCTTACTCCTAGAAGCCTGTAAACAAATGAGGATGTGCAGCTCTCATAGCCCCTGTATCTTCCCAAGTTGCAGAAGCTACATCATCAAGATCCCATAACACCTTTACCTGCTCCACCTTGCGTCCTCTGAGATTTAGCTCTCTTTGCTGGATGATCTGTACTGGTTCCAGCATCAGTTGACCATCTACCACCTGTAAATTTTTCCAATTTAACAGGTGTGCAATGTCAGGTATATATTTCCTTAAGATAGAAATATGAAATACATCATGAATTCATGAAAGACTGGGAGGAAAAGCAAGTCTATAGGAAACTGGACCCACTCGTTCTAGGATTTCAAATGGTCCCACAAACCTTGGAGACAATTTTGACCCTTTACCATACTTAATAGGACTTTTTTGGGGTCTAACCCGAAGAAATACCTTATTCCCAACTTCAAATTGGCGTTCAATCCTATGTAGGTTTGCATACTTTTTCTGCCTATCCTGAGCTGTAGATAGGTGTTCTCTGATATGCTTAACCTGCTGTTCTAAATCTTGAAGCATCTCAAGACCTAAAAGAATTATATCCTCAAGATTGTCCTAGCTTAAAGGTGTTCTACACGGTCTTCCATACAAAGCCTGGAAAGGAGCCATACCTATAGAACTATGGTATCCATTGTTGTAAGCAAATTCAACCAGATGCAAGTACTCTTCCCATCTATTTTGCCTGTCCATCACATACATTCTAAGCATGTCCTCCAAAATCTGATTGACACACTCAGTCTGTTTGTCAGTTTCGGGATGATATGCTGAACTAAAGTTCAGCTGAGTACCTAATTCACGCTGCAAAGACCTCCACAGAGATGAAGTAAAAACTAAATCCCTATCAGATATGATCTTCTTAGGAATTCCATGCAGCTTAACAACCTGTTCCATATAAATCCGTGCCACAGATGCAGCATTATAAGTGGATCTTATGGGAATAAAATGGGCAACTTTGATTAACCGATCAACAACAACCATAATGGCATCATGTCGCCTAGCTGAAAATGGTAACCCCACTATGAAATCTATGGATATGGTATCCCATTTCCATTCAGGCATGCTATGAGATTGAATTAAACTAGTTGGATGTTGATGTTTAGCTTTTACTCTCTGACACTCCAAGCATCTAGCCACAAAATCAGCAATATCCCTCTTCATACCCGGTCAGTAGTGATGCTGCTTAAGATCAGCATGCATCTTCTTCACACCAGGATGTGCTGAATAAGGTGCCTTATGTGCTTTAGTCATAACTAGGTTCCGAAGATCCCCGACTTCTGGCACATATATGCTGCCTCAGTAAGTCATCAGTCCTTCAGTGCTAATAGAGTAACCCTCAAATCTGCCTTCTAATACACTGCCACTATCAATCACTACTTTGACATCTAAATACCAAGGATCAGTAGCCAAATTCAGAAGTATTCTCTCTTTCAAGTCAATTGTGAGGGTCAAAGAAGAGAGTTCATGATGCCTTCTGCTAAGAGCATCTGTTACTTTGTTTTCTTTACCCTGAATATACTTCATTTCGAAGTCATACTCACACAAAAACTCCATCCATCTATGCTGACGTGCATTAAGATTGGGTTGCGTGAACAAATATTGTAGACTTTTGTGATCGGTATGAAGCTCAAAATGTTGACCAAGAAGAAAATGTCACCATTTGGTCAAAGCATGAATCACTGCTGCGAGTTCCAAATCATGAGTAGGATAATTAATTTCATGATCCTTTAGTTTCCTGGATTCATAAGCAATGACCCTGTCGTCCTACATCAAGACAGCCCCTAAACCATCTAAAGAGGCATCAGTGCACACAACAAATTCCTTAGAAGGATCAGGTGCCACTAAAATTGGTGCACTAGTCAAATGTTCCTTAAGATGTTGGAATGCTTCTTCACATTTATCTGACCAGATGAATTTCTTACCCTTTCTTTGGAGAGAAGTAATGGAATGGGCTATCTTTGAAAAATTAGCCACAAATCTTATGTAGTACCTAGCTAGACCCATAAAACTTCGTACTTTAGACACATTGGTTGGAGTTGGCCACTCTACAATTGCCCTGATCTTAGCAGAATCAATAGCTATTCCATCTCCTGTAATGATGTGACCCAAATAACTTATTTTAGTTTTGAAAAATTCACATTTTTTAGGATTGGCATATAGCTTGTTCCTGCAGAGACATTCAAAGACTTGCCTCAAATGCTACTCATGCTCCTCCAAGGAGTTAGAATATACCAAAATGTCATCAAGGAACACTACCACAAACTTATCTAAGAAAATCCTGAATACTCCCTGCATCAAACTCATGAATACTAATGGTGCATTAGTCAACCCAAATGGTACTACCATGAATTCATAATGCCCATACCTTGTGCAAAAAGTTGTTTTATGAATGTCAACTTCTTGAATCCTTAACTGATGGTATCTAGATTTGAGATCAATCTTGGAAAACACCTTGGCTCCCTTCACTTGATCAAACAAATCATCGATGCGAGGCAAAGGATATCTATTTTTGATGGTAGCTTTGTACAGTTGTCTATAGTCGATACAAAGCCTCAAAGATCCATCCTTCTTCTTGATGAAGATAACAGGTGCTCCCCAAGGTGAAACACTAGGTCTAATAAGTCCCTTCTCAAGGAGTTCTTCAAGTTGAACCTTGAGTTCCACTAATTCTTGAGCGGTCATACAGTACGGAGTCTTGGAAATCAGTTCAGTTCCCGGCAAAAGATCAATCCTAAAATCAATTTCTCTTTTAGGTGGGATTCCCAGACTCTCTGTAATAAATACATCTGAGAATTCCTTCAAAATTGGATGATCTAAGCTGGTGTTCCAAGCAACTGGTTCATCAAAATCATTGATAGAAATAGCAAACAATTTGCATCCCTTTTGAAAACATCTCTGAAGTTGCTTAGCAGAAATAGTTCTGACTGACATAGGCCTTTTAACACCTGAAATAATCTTGATGGTTCTATTATCATCGATACACCTAATGGTCTTCTCTCTACAATCGATGATAGCTTGGTGTTGATCTAACCAATCCATACCCAGAATAATGTCATAAGAACCTAAAGGAATAACCCTAAGGTTAACTGTAGTAGTAAAAGCCTTAAATTGAACCTTACAATTTTCAACTATAAACCCTGATTCAACCTTTGTCCCTAATGCTAACTCAACTTTCCATGCCAATTCAGCTTTACTCATAGGAATTCCACATTGCTTAACCAAATTGGAAGAAATAAAAGAGCCAATGGCATCAGAGTCAAATAAAATAGAGATCTTCTTACCTTGGTAATTACCTCTAGCTTCAATCACAGTGTTCTGATGGTCTGCTTGTTTCTGATCCACAGTAGCAAAGATGCGATGATTCCTTCTAGAATCACCAACAGTAGCCTCAGAACCTATGGCTTTAGACTTGACCTGACTATTGGCTCGAAGGGGAAAATTCCATTGCAAATGCCCCAATTGCCCACATTGCCAACATTCTACTCCTCTCTTGGTACTTTTATCCTGTGATGAGTTCACTGGAGGTGATGCATAACTCTGTTGTACACTCTGAGTTGGTTTAAAGGACTTAGGTTTCTCAGGAACCTTGAAACTCTTGTTTGATCTGGAAAACTTTTCAAACTTCCTCTTCTGAAATTTACCACCCGATCCGCTGGAAAATACCTTGAAATTGTCTTGATAAGGTTTTTGATTCTTCCCATTGCTTTGAGCTAGTGGATTCACTGATCCTTTGGCTAAAAATCCTGACTTCAATTCTGTGAGCTTGGCTTGATCAGCAGCTTCTTTCACTGTCTTAGGTTTGAAAGTTCTCACTTCTTCTCCAATTTTAGGGTTCAAACCCCTAATGAAGTGTTGTACCAAAGGCTTATCATTCTCTAACCAACCAGAATATTTCTTCAATTGGAAAAACCTCCTTTCATACATTTCCACTGTTGAGTTGCCTTGAGAAATACTGAATAATTCTTCAGATCTAGTTTGCTGCCAATAATCCGACATGAATCTCTCACAGAATCTTTCTATGAAAAGCTCCCATGTAACCTGAGAGATAAGAATTCCAAGTTACTCTAGTTCCATATTCCACCATATGGAAGCAAAGGATCTTAGCTGCATTACGGTCCAACGAACCTTCACATTACCATGATAATCATGGAGAATAAAACACCTTTCGATGTTCAAGAGCCATGCTTCAGCTTTAGCACCACCCTCTATTCCATTGAAATATGGTCCTATGAGCTTAGAAAGGTCTTTTAACTGAGTCCTAATAACAGGGTCTTCTGCTACTGGGAGTCATATAACATGAGCATTTGCTACACCATCTGGAACATTGTTCCTTGCTTCAATGTTATCCAACCTATCAAGGATCCATTGGAGAACTTCAACTTGAGGTACCTCTCGATCTTCCTGATCCATTCCTATTAAAGGATCAACTTGTTCATCACCAAGTATTCCTTTGCAACCTCATCCTCTACCTCAGCCACAACCATGACCGCATCGTCCACCCCTACCTCTGCCTAAATCGGCATCAACTGGGTCACCATGTCTTTGTGCTCCTCGTGTAATAGGAGGCATGCTTGAAATCCTATAGAAAAGTTCAATAAAAATCACTAACGGAAGCATAATGATAAAACCCTTTTTTTTTTAAACCCTCGAGCCTTGAGTGTTTAAACTTGGGCTCTGATACCAAATGGAACACCCCATCTATACTTAAAGATAAAAGATGATACTAAAAAAGATACAACCATAAACAAAACCACACAGAACCATAGAAATTTTATTTTTTTATAATTACAAACTGAACATATAAATATAACAACTGCTTCTAAGAGCTTTATAGTTTTCAACTGAATTACACCAGAGTAATAAGAATACTCTTTATTCAAAGACTTAGTCTCAAAACAAAATTTCCTTCTTAACCAATCCTTTACATTCTACGAATAGTTCTGATAACTAAAAAACCAAGAAATGATCTGTTTCCCATAAATCTTAACAACTGCTATCCACTATCCCATACTCATTGATTTATCCATCTAAAACCTAAAAATCAAAATGAGCACAAATGCAAACAACAAACAGGGCTCAGTTGCAATAATAAAGAAAATGAATCATCTCCAAATATCTGCAACCATAAAAGTTAGTATAATATAACATTTATGCAGATTAAATATAGATGTAATTAAAAACTAAATAACATAATTCCATTCTTTTACACCAAAATCATCAAGCACTATATCTCTTTCTAACAGAAATAAACTCACAAAGAAAATGACAAAGTAATGATCCAATAGTTCATGGGTGTCCACATAAGGACCTACGCTATGTATCCGTAAGGAAACCTCGTAAAAATCCATTATGTCTGATGAAACCATAATATTTTATCTTTGTTAATTGAAACCCATAACCCTTGAATTTATAATTATCACTTAATTAAATAACTGACAGAAATTCTTTCCCATAAGGATATAGACTAGTGTTAGTCACAACTGACAAAAATTCTATCACCACAAGGTACTAGACTAGTGTCAGCCCCCAATCTAAGGATCATACTTGCATTATCTCAAAAACACTTGATCTAGCAATTAATGAAAGTAGTGAAATGAACTACATTACACAATTTCACTAACACTCTGTTTCTATTGCATCAATTTACAAAATTGAAACAGCAATCAGAGATCCATTATAAAACCATGTTTCCATATTCCTTAACATACATTCATAAACATGATGTTTCTCAAAAGATGAAAAGATCAAAATTCTTTCTCCATCACAAATCCAATCAAATAATAATCTCCACATTAACTTAACATTAAATCTGAAACTGTACAATAAAATGTTCATATTGAATTCATGATTCCACTGAATAGAAAAGAACTAACATAATCATATATCAACTGAATCAACACAACACCCATCGCTTTTAATGAACATACAAGCCTGCCATAACCGATTTATTATAAACTAATTGGCCATACATCCTGCTCTATTAATTACAAGTTTATACCTTTATATACATGTTGGCGTATGTACATGTATACACCACGGCTTGTGTATACATATACATATCCTAGCAGGTATATATATGTATATATATAATTATATAAGCTTGTAATTAATAGTTCAGAATGATAATCATAGCATCTATTATATACATGTTGGCGTATGTACATGTATACACCACGTCTTGTGTATACATATACATATCCCAGCAGGTATATATATATATATCTAATTGCATAAACTTGTAATTAATAATTTAAGTCCATAAATATACAATAGAAAAACCATACTAATCATCTCAGTTCTGTCACAGAATACATCTACCTTAATATACTATTGAATCTGCCAAATACATAAAATAATGACAGAATAATAATAATAACCGACTTCTACCTCTAAACAAAATACCAAAGTGGTTTTCCTTACTGTCTGAACAAGATATTAATTGACTTTCCTAAGAATTCCTAACATTTCCTAATGTCGTTACAAACTATATTTCACACTAGTGACAATTTCTAAAGATACATAAAGCTCGCAATCAAGTTTTGGTATAACCAAAGATATCCATATTATCACTATTGACTGAAACAGATAGTGACAACACCCATTTGACAAAACAATGACACCAGATAACTAAAGGAGTACACCCAGAAAAATACTTTAATCCACACCTATGTTGCAACTGTAAATACAAAAAAAAATGACAGGTATCAAATAACACTGTGAATTACCACTAAACCCTATTTCCACAATACAGCTCAAAAGAAAACATCGATACCAAATTCAAATCATAACAATGGTAGGAAAAACCTGATATCACTTTATAACCAAGACTCTCACATATTGAAAACCTTTTTGTTGCTACAGAGTTCCTAACAACAAGAACAGTGTGAGAACACCGTTAAAGAAGTTTTTAAACACACACTCATCCTGTATTCCAAACTGGTTCTCATTCCTGATTAACTCCCTTTATACTGACCAAAGATAAAGTATACATCAACACCAAAACACACTAGGAAATAACCATATAACATCTGCAATAACTATATTCCCATAGTTCGGCACAAACTTAACTAAAACACTGCCAAATCCATACTCAGAACAGAGAAAACCACTCAACACATTATGCTCGAAAATAGCATATTAAAAACATGTATTTCAAATTCTTCTACTAAACATAACCACCATAAACTAAATAAACTACTCAATCCAACCAAGAAGAAACACCGGTTCATGACCGAAACTCACAGAGTTTTCAATCACAAACCTCACATTCATTGACTAACAAATAGTAGTATTCAACATTCTATTAATTCATTTGCAGAACATAAAATGGAAACAGAGGATAAGGTGAGAGAATGCCCCTGCCTGGTATTCGTGTGGGGAGATATCCAAAACCGAAATGCCAAAGCTAGCCGCTGCCTGGTGAGCTTCACAGACTGCCCAAGTGCCGTGCAAGAGAGCCCAAAATGTAGAGATAACAGTATGAAACACCCAACTTCCTAAATGACCATGAACAGAAGGGTTTAACTTGCCATGAAAACCCCTTTCCATTCCAAGCCACTTGTCATGTAAGATACAACAGGAAAACAAGTCCATAACTAATTGTTTACCCAAACTCTCACAGAATAACATGGTGAAAAATGGAGTCATAATCCAACTACAACTCCTTAACCAGAGCTAATGGCGGACATCAAACACAAAAATGAATTTCATCGATAAGTTCATTCAATGCGAACTTATCTCTTGCAGTAAACACAACACATTTCCTGCCAAATGTCCATCAAAGTACAATCCCATAACCCAAAAATAGCTTAAACCCCACTAACACCACAATGCGATGATAGTGCATTAAAACCCTACCGATAAGTCATGTCTTCAATCCAAATCATAATAAGAAGACTTAGAGATAGATATCTATGTTAAATAACATTAGTCATTTTACTAACTTAAACATCAAAGATAACAGTGCATGACAATGCCAAATTACTAACACTTCATCAAACTAACCTCCTACTAACATACAAAATAGGATATACTAACTTAGATAATTCATATAGTTTTAGTAAAAGATAAACAACATAATTACTAAAACAATTGCTCATAATTATATGTATAAAAATACATATATACAAGTTTATTTATTTTGAATTTCAAAATTTGATTAACATTAAGTAACAATAATCTCTATAAACTGTCTATTATCATCAAGATACAATTAACCATAATAATAATAATGAACCAATAATCTAACAATTGACTAACCATTAAATTGTACTATTTTCACAATCAAACCAATATTCAAAAGTCAATCTAAATCAATTCTGACATCAGAATAACTCATTAAGCTACAGAAATAGACATAATTCTCTGAGTGTCTGGCAGAATTATAGAGATAAACAGATTTAATCCAAATAACAAAGTTCAAATGAACGAAGTCAGAGTTCAAACTCATAGAAGTCTAACATAACATAACATAACATAGAAAAGTAAAGCCTGAGACTGTCAGGGGCATGACATAGAGTTTCCTTTGAGTGAAACTAAGAGGGATATTCCTACAATTTCATTCTCCATTAACCTTACTAATTATTTTTTGCAACCATTACAATGACTCCTTGTGGATTCCTTAGTGCATTTTGATTTTGATCCTAATTCTAGATCCAGTTGGTTATTTATCACCGTACCACTCATTTCCTTTTGGGGAATCAATTTAATAGATTCCAAAGAAGTAACCAAGGAATGGTCAAGGTGTAACTTACCCTCCATTGCTGCTATATGAGTTTCTTCTCTAAAAAATTAGCTTCATCCATACTATGGTTGACCTATGAGCTCTTTGCCCTAAAATGTTTTCCTGTTGCCCTCATCATGTAAATAAGCCTAACTTGTAAGATGTCATCACATTCTAGATTTGGGGCAGAATCGTTGATGACATCCATCTATAATCTACCAGCTCGGCTAGTTTATTTTTATATATGGACACCTCCACAATGGTTTCCCCTTATTTTACTATTTTTAGAAGTGTAGGTTCTAGCTTACCCTTCTCAATTTCTACCTATTTCTATATTGAAGTTATTTTAAGTGAGATCCCACTTTCAATATTCCTAGAGGTCTCCTTTGGTTGATTTGGGATCTTCTCCACCCTAGGGCCTTCTGTAAGGACTTGTTCTACAATTTCTAGGATAAATATTTCTTGGACTTCTTCCAACCATTGTTGGAGTAACCTTTCTAATTTTCTATGGTTAAAGTTGGAGGGTTTTTCTATGGTAAGGCCATTTTCTCCATTAATAAATATTTGGGAAATTTTTCCCATTCATGTCTGTGAGGCTGGGTGAGTGTCTTTTATTTTATCTTCCTTTGGAATATCCATATAACTAGGGATTAATCTAATCCCTGTAAGAGCCTCATTCATGAATATATCCTTAGTTGTTTAGATTTTTCCTTTGTTATGTCTATAGTATAACCAAATGGTATCCCTATCTATTTGTGCTATTATTTAAATCTGATCTCATTATTCCACCCCACTTTCCTAAAGAATTTTAGAGATTAGATTGTTTGTCCTATTGGAATATTGAATGTGTAGTGGTTATGAGCATCTTGCTTTGGCCCTCATTGATGAAGTGTACCAATCCCCAAAAGAGAGTCCAAAGCATTATAGTTATCATATTTCTGAACTCTTCATCATTGATCTCTTTTCTATCTTGTCTTATCCCTTCCTAGAAGCATATTTGTGGCAAAAGAAATGTTGATTTCAAAATTGAGCTCATCCCTAAATCTACCTCCTCATTAATGTATGAGTCCCCCTGTGGATTTTTTCAACATGGGTCCTTCCCATAAATCCCCCTTTCTGGGTTGTTGACTTTGATTTTTCCAATATATGAGACTCTAAGTCTCTTTCTAGGTGATCATATGTAATTAGTTGGGTCCAGGTCCCAAATTTTAAAATTATTTTGATTGATCTTTGGAGTTCCTTTTCCGCATTCATTAGAATAGAGATCTTGGAGTTAGCTTCCCCTTTATTAAGGGCATTCTTAGAAAGATCCCCAATCTATTTCCAATTATTTCTAGGATCTTTGGATACCTATATTCTAATGGTAGATTTTGGAGGGATACCCACATTGATATGAATTTGATGTTCTGAATTTTTTTGCTTAAGTTGGGGATCTAATGTTGCATGTGGAGGCCAATTTTTTTGTGGAACCAACATTACTTTTAAAAAATTTGTCTCTTCTTTCTTTAGAATTAAAAAGAATTATGAAAAACTCTAGTGTTGCAAATATCGATTCTATGTGGTTTATATCATTCCAGTTATGTAATATCCACTTATAAAAATCTAAATAGGGTAAGTTAGTGTTCCAAAACTTACAGATGGCTACCTTTTGTTTGAGTTGTAGCATCCTTTCTTTGAATGTATCCTTTGAGAATGTAATGGACGCTTGTGTAAAATTTGAGAGTTGTTTGGGGGCTCTTCTTGCTCTAGACCTTCCTCTGGTTCAATCAATTAGTTCCCTTTGTTTGCTTCTTTCCTCTACCATTTTAAATCATTTCCTCTATCTATTTTTTCCATTGTTGATGGCTCATAGATTTTGGGAGATGATCTACCACTTTGGAAGTCCCTCCAACTATTATTGTATGAGTGTAGTTTTTTTCCTTCTTGTTCATCTCGTAGGATGATTTTCCTTCATATAGAAATATCCCAATGCATCTGTGACCAAGTCTTCCTTGGTAGAATGGGATTTAAAAGTCTACCTACTCTAGTTGTTAGAAAGATTAGAATACATTTTGGGTTTACTCAATACCTTGGTTGGGGTTTGAGTCCATGCATATCCCTAGCTTCCATTTGTCTACACCCGAGGGCTTGAAGGTTGTGATTATGTCTCTAATTTCCCTGATCTAGCCATAATGAAAAATACCTTCACTAGATCTAGGAAGGAAAGTCTCTTTTTACCCTTCACCACTCCCAACCAATCTTGCCTCCAAAGAATAGGGGCAATGTTCTCTCATTTGGGAGAAATCTTCCATATTTTTGTGGCGGTAATGTTCTCCTCTATCTTGTCCACCTGCCTTGGATGAAAGTATACAATATTTGATCTCCATGGGGGAGACGTGCCCCTACTATGTACTTGAGATCCATCCCTAAATATAGTTGCACCGATGGAGATTAAGTGCATAGCATGTCATTCAACTCAAAATAGGTAGGTCCCATATGCAAAGTTTCTTTAATCAAGTACTAATTTATCTATTTTCATTTGTTTGGCATTTGATAGAGTATATTCCAAGTATGACTTTGAGGCAACAATTGAGAAACCTCCATGACTTGATAGAGGAAAAAGAGATGCATTTTTACCAAAGTTCTTGAAGGATTTTCAAGAAGGGATGTTCAAAATCAATGGTTGGCCTATTTCATACTCAACCTACTTTGTTTCTAAGGTTTTTCAAAATGCTTACACCCGTCTACTTGCACAACAATATCGTGATATGTATATAAATTGTGTTCATTTAGGATTTGTAAAGATTGATTTAAATGTAGATGTGGAAAACTATCAATTGATGAAAGAGCAAAAGATCCTATCATGGTAACCCTTCTTCCAAAGATTGTTCAACATAGGCACAAGAAATATAAAGATTCTTTTAATAAAAATATGGTTTTTATTTTAGTAAAAAAACATTTTAAGTTGAATGGTTCATTTACAAAAGTTAAAAAAAAATTGGCAGTTTTCATAAATCTTAAAATTACAAAACAAATAAAATTTAGTTTAATATTAAAATTTGTAATGATTTGCATGCATTTTTCATAAATCTTAGTTTAATTTTAGAATTTGTAATGATTTGCATGAGAAAAAGGAAGAATAGAATAAAAAGATTTCATTTCTATGTAGAAAAATAATAGAATTGTTTAATTTCAAAAGTTGTAATGATTTGCATGTAAAAAATAAAAAATAGAATAGAAAGATTACATTTATATTTAAAAAAATAATAGCAAGATTACATCATATCTAGATTTTAGTTTTAATATCTACATTTTAGTTTTAAATTTATCTTAAATTGAATTGTAGATACATTTAATTTTTTTATAAAATTTAAAATAATTTCCATGGAAAACTAAAAACTAAAATAAAAATGATTCTTCAATTTTACAACTAAAATGATACTTTATAAGTTTTAATTAGTTAAATTGTACTAATACATACATTATACATAATATAAATTTAACTTTTTTTAAAAATACACTAATAATATATTTTATATAGATGATATAATAAAAAAAATAGAAAGACCAAGTTAGTATTTGACGATATTCACAAACAATTGTTCAATATCTTAAAAGTAATTTTCATTTATTTATTCAAATTATACATTTATTAACATATCAATTCAACCTTCTTTAACACTATTTAGTTATTAATCTTAATTTATTTGAATTAGAATTAACTTTGTCCTTAATTATACAATATATTGAAAAATATCAATATATTTCAAAAAAATAAAAAATAATGTCATACAAAAAGAGAGCTATGAATTTTAATTATGTAAATAATACAAATTTCTTAGTTTTATATGTCAGAAATCTATCTACATTTGTTCATAGTATAAGATGGAATGAAAATAATTTCATTGTTCATCTAAAGTTATGATGGTAAAATATTAACATTAGCAAAGGGAAAGATGTTAGTTTCACTTCTTTTTTCCATTGTGTGTTTATCTATTTTTAGTTGTGGAAAATATATTATTATATGGAGAGCCATAAATTATACAATGGTACTACAAGTCTTATCAGATATGATCACTTCACCAGAGATAATTATTTTCATATTTTATATTTTATTTTTGTGAATATTAATTTTTGAAAAATACATTTTGATATCTCTTAGTTTTTTTTCATAAATTTTATTTATAAAACATAGGTATGCTAATAGGTATGTTGAACACAGATATACTAATATGCAATACAACCTACCAAGCTTGAATTTTGATTGCTCTTATTTGATGATTAAAAAAATTATCACAGGAATTATTATTAGTTTATTTTTTAAAATGCAAAATTAAAAAAAATGATAAATAAATTAGTAAGATATCTAAATAATGATAAATAAATTAGAAATAATGTCCATATTGGAAGGGTTTGCCAAAGAGTTGGATATGATGTTGTGTTGTGGTCGTGGGCAGTCTGTTTATCAATAGCTTTTGAGGCTAATAATTATATACAAAAATTAGACTTTGCTTTAAATTATTTTCCATCTTATTTCTGGTTGGTTATAAAATTTTTAATTTCTTAATAAGAAAAGCTAAAAACCCCACCAAATTAGCATCGACCAAACAAGAAAAATTAAAAATTAGTAAAAAGTTGATAAAAGGTGCTTCCCTTAATACCACAAACACATAACAGAAACAAAGAAACAACAACAATTTGCAAGAATAGAAAATGGGCTTCTTATTATCTCCACAAATGTGAAATTACAAATTTTAAAATTACAATATGCAAAGCCACATGAGCATTTTCCCTTACAATATTATGTAGGACAAAGCCTCAAATTATTACCCAGATCTACCCAGAACTACCCTAGACAACACTACAAGCCTTTCTTATATAGGCGATTTCCACCACTCAAGAAGGTTCCAGAAATTTAGCCCTTAAGACTAACTTCCCTAAGAATTATTTTATTTTCATTTTATTTTACATAAGGTCGGCTCCAAATAGTTACAAAATATGTTTTTAGGTACCCCAACTTACGGAGGCCATAACTTTCAAACCATAGCTCCATTTTTCTATTATAACCACTTTTCGAAAATGGCAGGACCTGATCTATAGTGCATGACTCATGCAAGCTCCAATCAATCAGGGGTCGATAGTGATCTGGAGCCTCTAAGGCCTTCAAAATTGAGCTCAAAGATTTTGTACCCAAAAACCTCAATAACTTCATTGATACAGGTGATATGACAATTAAACTCAACTGGTAAGCTGATATGACTAAGATGAACCTCCACCTATGAAATCAGAACATTTTGAGATCGTATGACCAACTTACTAAAAAATAGTAAGTTTCCATAAATAGCAACTCTGCACAAGATAGCCATTATTGAAAATAAACCAATTTTTTTTGGGGGGGGTGATGCAAGATTTCTCTTACACCCAAGATGCTCCTGCATCAGACACCTAAGGTAATTTGAGAAGTGACCCTGTCACAACTTAGGTGTGAAAAGAAAAACCAAGATGATTAACCTCCTCCTTTGTCAACCATGATGAATCTTCAATAGGTCATCCTTTCCATTTGACCAGATATTCTTCATATGTCATGTTCCTTGTGCTTTCACCAACATGACTATCCAGTATGTCCTCAATCTCCTTGGTAGTTGAACTAGTTGCTGGAATACTCCATTGTGCTTCTGTGACCTCATCTTCAACACCCCCTTCATGATGCTCTGTTAGATTTGAAATATTCAATATTAGTGAAATATTCAGCTCAGTAGGCAATTCTACTTCATAGGAATTTTTTGAATCATGATTCTTCAGTATCTTACATGGCCCAAACTTCTTCATTTTCAACTTGTTGTATGTACCAACTGAAAATTTCTCTTTCTGCAAATGAACCATGACTTCATCTCCAACCTGAAATTCTTTATGCCTTCTTTTCTCATATGCCTTAGCCTTATACTAGGCATTCATCTTAGTAATGTGCTTCCTCACCTCCTCATGGATGTTCTTCAAATGTTCTACAAAATCTTCAGCTTCAACACTACTTATTTCTCCTTTATCTATCTTCCTCAACTCAAATGCATTTATGGGACTACTTCCATATACAATCTGGAATGGTGATTTACCAGTGCTCCTGTTGATAGAATTATTGTATGTAAATTATGTATGTGGTAAAGTTAAATCCCATCTTGTTAGCTTATCTCCAACCAAACACCTCAATAAATTCTCCAAACTCCTATTCACCACCTCTATCTTTCCATCAGTCTGTGGATGATGATGAACTGAACTTCAAATCTATCTTTAACTTCTTCCACAATGTACGCCAGAAATATCCAACAAACTTAGTGTCTCGATCTGAAACTATGCTCTTTAGCAAACCATGTCATCTCACCACTTCTTTGAAAAAAAATTCTTCTACATGAACAACATCATTAGTCTTCTTGCAGGGAATGAAATGTGTCATCTTTGAAAATCTGTCAAATACCACAAAAATTGAATCATGTCTCCATTGAGTCCTTGGTAAACTAAAAATAAATTTCATACTGATATCCTCCCAAGGCTTTTCTGATATAGGTGATGGCTGATGCAACCCTGTATTCTACTTAACTCCCTTTGTCATTTGACATACTCTACAACTCCGTACAAACTTCTTGATATCTTGCTGCAACTGTGGCCAGTAATAATTTTCACTAACCAAAGCAAGAGTTTTATCATGACCAAAATGTCCATCCAATCTTCCGCTATGCTTCTCCTTTATGAGATTCTCCCTCATAGAAATTTATTGAATGCACAACTGGCTCCCTCTGAATAGCATATCATCCTGAATGATGAAATCCAACCACTTCATTCTGTCTAGAGTAACAGGTTCTTTACAAGTTTTCCAAGCTTCACCAAAATTAGGATCCTCTGGATATAAACTCTTGAGTTCCTTGTGTGTGCTAAAATATTGTCACACTTCTATGAATTCTTACATGCAAGAAAACTCAAGAATGAGCCCTCACAAATCGATCCATAGCTCTTTATGCATGGAGTTCTAAGATTTGTAAAATTGCTCTCAGCTAGAGCTATAAACTCATGACCTTGCTAATCAACCATACAATGAGAGATTCCAAATCAAAGACAAGGGCAAAAATGTCAATATCTCCAATGAAACCAAATGTATGCAATGCAATGCAAATCTATATGACAATGCAAGTTAATCTATTCCATAAAAAGAAATCTAAGCTAATATGCCATGATAATGCAACTAAGAAAGGAAATATGCAACTATAATAAAATGCAACAACAAGTCTTCAAAGCTTGGATGTAGAATATCTTCAAAGAGCTCCAAATGACCTAGAAAACTTGCAGCATAACATTAGCATGAAAATTTAAGATGTAAAAATGAGGAAGATAGCTCTTTTTTTATAGGAAATGAAAAGGAATGGACCATTGTGATTAAGAGGCAAAAGACTTAATCAACGGTGGAGAAAAAAAAAAGCTTGATCCTTGTGCACAAATATCCTCCAATAGAAAAATAGGAGTTGACATTATGTCCATATGAGACAAAAAGTACTTTTTCACTTTTTATAAAATAAGAATAAATATTTTATTTGTGCAACTTAGGATAAGAGGAAAAGTGAAGATTTTTTATTTAAATAAAAGGGGAGGAAATTTCTTTTAATTAAATAAAAGCTTAGGATAAAGTGATTTTATTATTTAATTAAAAAAGATTTTTAATTAATTAAAAAAGAACATATTCTCTTAATTAAATAAGATTTTCATTTCTATTTTTTAAAAAAATTAAATAAGACTCAAACTTTAGAAAATATCGAATTGATTATGATTTGATCAAGAAAATTGATATAATTGATATTGTTGATTTTTGAAAATATTGATTCAAGGATTTGATAAATTGCAGAAATGGGTCCCAAAGTCTAGGTGACCATTTTAGGGTGCATACATTTTCCCCTCTTTGACTAATGTGTGATCATTCTAGGAACACATGCAGTCAAAGAAGAATTGAAATGTGAGATCAATTTGGGATCACAAAACAACCTAGATGTGTGTTCAATGGATGGGAACACATCGGGACAAGCTTAAACAACAGCTGAAAGATAAGACCAACACCGTTGCTGCTAGGTGCAAATCAAGCCTTAGACAAAACTATCACTGTCGCTGCTAGGCAATAATCAAGTCTAAAAAATAGGAGATAAAAATTGAAAGACAAAATCACCACCGTCGCTGCTAGGTGATAATCAAGTCTAAAAATAAGAATCTCAAGCTGAGCTGAATGATAAAGCTGAATCAAAGATTAAAGTTGATAGGTACTGCTCCCTCAAAATTGAAATCAAAATCAGGTAGAGGAGAACAACAAACTGATAAACTTGATCAAGTCACAATAAATCATAATCAAAGGATGGAGCATGACAGGATAACCATCAAATAGTGAAGATATGCCCCAGGTTGACGAGGTTTGACTAAAAAGATATAGGATAAAGATTAAGTCAAACCTTAGAGAGGAAGCGAAAGGGGTGAATGAAAGACTAGAAGTTTGAAAGACATGGAAAGGAAGAAATTTCATCAAAGATCGAAGAATTATGCTTCAAAAGGTTAGTCAACTACGTAGAAGAATGAGAAAGCTTGGAAACACGACTCAGATTTTGATTTCGAGTTTGAAAATGGATAGAAAGTGATGTGATATGAAAGACCAGAAATGAAAGATATGATCAAGAAGAATCAGAAAATGAGCACAGTTGACCAACTAGTTCGTAGATGATAAAAAGGAGAGCTCTCTTCATATGCAAGATGCAAAAACTAAACTAACATGAACCTAGGAATGTAAGCTATTATGAAAGTGGTTGAATTGCAAGATCACAACACCTATAGACATCTAATTATCATCATCGAGTGTTATTGGTAGCATCGTAAGATCATACAACACTAGCATAACTATGTGGATATGAATATGATCTTTATCAGATAGAAATGTGAAAATCTCATCTAGCCATCAAAGACATATAAGTCAAGATGAATAATGTAGTGAGATTACCTAAATTTGATATGGCAAGATTATACTTGTATCAAAACACATGAAAGTCAGGATAACTAGAAACATGCACTCGCAAAATAGTTAAGGATAATACCTTGTCAATCCATAGTGTCAAGTAAGACCAGCATAAATGCTCATAACAGGTAGGACCAACAAAATATACCCACAAGTAGATAAAGAAATAAAACATGTTCTCATTCCCTCAGTCCTCTAGCTATGCATCATCAAAAACTTCTCAGGGAGAGACCACTCATCAAAGAAATTCTCATAGACAACACACAAAGAAAAGTAAAGTCACCATATCTCAAGCGAATTGATTGTTTAAGTTCGTGTGTATTTTTCATAGAGTCAGACTCTGATTATCGCATCTGCAAATGAGAAACATCACATCAAACTTAGACTATTGGGTAAGACATCTTATAAGTGTTAAGAAACACTCGACACAAGGGTAGTGTTGAAAAACACTGTTTGGGTTGGTGTTGAAAAACACCTGTTTGTGAAATGCCCCAAGAGACAAATGCACCTAAAAGATCAATGCTAACAGTTATGCCCCCTACACAAAGATAAAGACCAATTCTAGACCAAGTCAAATAAGGTCAAGGCATGATGGAAAGTGGCTAAGTGTCGAGGATGCATGCTAACAAATAGGGGTGCAAAGGCCTCAAGTAGCGCTTGTTTCTAAGTTTTCACCACTTGGATTTTTATTGCAATTTTTCTCTTTTTTTTTTTTTTTTCTTTTTTTTTTATTTTTTGCTATCAAGGCGCCTATTACCAAGTTTTCACCAAGGCACTTTTTCTATTTTTTTTGAATTTATGAATTTTTTTAATTTTTTTTTTATATATTTTTTAGGACTTTTTATGCTTTTTAGGATTTTTTCAACATCATATATCAATTTTTTTGATATTTTTTCAGGATCATAAAATATATACAAAGGATGCCCCCAGACAGAATGGGCATTAAACTCATGAGCAAGATCACATTGTGTAGTCCCAATATCTAGAAATGTAGAGGACAAGATGGATGAGCAAGCTGGTGAATGAGATAGAGGAAAGGAGAATGAAGGCAAATGGAGGGAAGAAATCCTCAAGGTCAAACTCCTCAAGAGTACCCAAGCTAGGGAAAAAAATTTCATGCAAAGCACATTTGGATAAGCAATGAAAGGATAGCATAGGATAAGTCACAAAAGCACATTGCAAAAGAAGGGAGGATGCAGTCCAAAGGAGTAGACATGTCAAGAGACTTCATAGCATCGTGTTTACTCTTTTTTCTTTAGATCAAGACCAAGGGGGAAAAGGATAGCAAAAGACTAGAATGAATGGAGGAAAATGAATATGAAGGTGAAACATGAATGGAATGAAAGCAAAATCATTGTAAGATAGCTCACAAGATAGTCAAATATTTGTGTATAGTTCAATATTGTCAAGATCAAAGATGGAATGGAATGGATGAAACATATAGAAGAACTACACATGATGCCTGATTGCCAAGTTTTCATCATGGTACTTATCCAAGGTGTCACAAAGGAGTGGTTTTCACCATAGGATGAATTTATTTCTCTTTACTTTTGCTACCAAGGTGCCTGTTTCCAGGTTTTCACCATGGCACATTTTCAATTTTTTTTATTTTTTTTTCTTTTCTTTTTGAATTTTCATTTTTGAATTTTTCTATTTTTTTTTAATTTTCTTTGCTTTGGAAGAAGACAAGCTTTTTAGATAATGCTCCTTGAAAGGATAAATCATTGATATACCAAGGATTCAAAATGATATGCTCAAAAATGCCAATAGGGAAAGGAAGAAAAATGGAGGATAAAATTTTATGTAAAGCGAGTGAGGCTAAAAGATAGGAGGAATAGGAAAATGAGGAAAAAAGATAGAAGGTAGAAGGATAGTGAATGGAAGGATTGTGAAAAGGTAGATAGAAAAGAAGGCAAGATCAACATCAACACACACCTTGAAGGGTGGCGAGAGGGTGGAAGAAATGTGAATGAAGGAATATGAGAAGGAATATGATAAATTTTTAGCAGAGGTTGCAATTTAAGCACATGAAATGGAAGAATGTTTTTGGAATAAAATGAAGTGGAAGCCTTTGGAAGCTTGAATGTCAACATCACATTTTTCTCAACATTAGACTCTTTCAAGAGAGACTTTGGAATCCATATAGCCATAGGCTTTTTATTTCTTTTTGATGATTTAGAGAGAATATCTTCAATGATGAATTTTGGAACCCATACTTGTCTTGCAATTTTCTTCTTAGATATCTCTTTTGACTTTATGCCCCCATGTCGATTAGAAGAGACATGGTGATCTTTTTTTTTTAATGGATTCTTGTATTGCTTCTTTTTCTTGTATTGAACATTCAAGTTACTTCCAAAAGACTTGGGACTTGTGGAAGAAGGAGGATATGACTGGTTAAGATGGGTGGATGGATGAAAATGATTCAAGGATATGCATCTATGTTGATCTTGAAGGAAGATAGGAGATGGAGGGACGTAAGGACCCAAGATGGATGATAAATTAAGAGAATTAAGAGGGAAAAGTGAAGGGACATAAGGGCCCAAGATGGATGATGAATTAGGAGAGTTAGGAGGGGAAAGTGAAGGGATATAAGGACCCAATATGGAAGGAAGATGTGAAGCCCTTAGCAATGGTGGAAGAGGTCCAAGGATGGAAGTGGAAGACGCAAAAGGATAATCAATAAGTTCATCAACATCTATATCACAACCAAGGATATCAACATCTTTAGAGTGAGCATTAGAATTTTTAACAGGATCCTGGACATCTTGAATAGGAGCACCTTCTTTGATAGGATTGTTCAAAGCTTGCAAAGATTTAGGAAGAGAAAAAAGTGGAAGTGAACATGGAGCGGTAGAACAAGAAAATAAAATATTTTGATCTTGACAAGGATCTTTGGATAGCACAAGCATATAATTTTTTTCTTGATTTTCAATATGCTTTTTATTGGAAGTAACAACACCATTTGTAATAACCTTAATGGAAGTATCATCTTTGGAAAGTGCAAGTGTGGTAAAGTTATTTTGATTATCAATAAGCTCAACGGTGTAAGTAGTAGCTTGATCTTGCTTAGGAGATGGTGGAATGAATGCGGAAGAGTGTAGAGGATCAAAAAAACTATGAAATGGAGGAGATACATCATGAAGAGAATTGGATGACATGAAAGGTTCTTGATCTTGATCTTTCTTTATGTTCTTTTCTTTATCATTTTTAGAGTCCTCTTGACATGGAGCCACTTCTAAGGACAAGGAAGTAGGTTGGATTTGTATGGAAGACTTTGGAGATGCTGAAAGACTAGCTGAAGTAGGCATTGTAACATATAAAAGCTTAGGCTCTTTAGGTTTAGCATTATTGAAAGTATTTTTAGCCAAATGAAGGTTAGCTTGAGTTTCTTTAAGAGGTAGCCCTTGAGGATAACTATAGGGAACCGCATGAAAAGTCTTAGGATATTTGTTGGATGAAGGATTTGTGACAGATTTGGAAGACTCGAAAGCTTTAGGAAATGTATGAGTATTGGAGGAAGTAGGGGATGGAAGGGAACCATCACAAGACAAAGATTCAACATTAACATGATCTTGCTTGAGAGTGTCATTTTTATTTTCAGCATGAATGTTCTTAGAAGAAGGATTCTTATAATATTTACATTTCAAATCAGCACGGTGCATTTTATATTCCTCAACAGTAGTAGCTGGATTATAATCAAGGTATTGTTCACAAAACTCATCAAAGTTTCTTTCAAAATCTGAATCATATGGATCACCATCACGATCTTTCCAATATGAGGACCCATTTCTAGTAAGAACAAGGACACAACTAGGAGGACTCTTAGGAATAGAGGTGTCATAAGTATCACTACATTGTCCATCATCATAGTCATCATAGTCATCATAGGTGGGTGCATCACTCTTCATGGAAGAGGTATCATAAGGACTATCACGTTGCTCATTGTGGTATGTCTTATGAAGTGAAGTAAGACTCTTTGAAGAAGTAGAAGAAGAACGAGATTGTGAAGAAGAAGAAATTGAAGACTTAGTGTAGGAAGAAGACTTGGATAATGAGGAATGCAAATAATGTTTAGAAGAGTCATGATAAGATTTGGAAGATGAAGAATGTAAATAGTGTTTAGAAGAATCATGATAAGACTTAGAAGATGAAGAATGAGAATGATGTCTGGAAGAGTCATGATAAGACTTGGAAGGTGATGAAGAATGAGAAGATTTAGACGATGAAGAATGTTTGGAAGAAGAAGATCGTGATATGATCATGTTTATGATTTTAGCAAAGGCATCTGATTTAATCATCTTTTCTTTTATTTTTGCTATAAATTCATCACTCATGAGAATTTTAGAGGAACAACACTTTTCAAATATGTCAATGAGCTCAAGATCATCTATTCTTAATAAAGGTTCCAAAACCAGATAGTCAAGATTCATGGTTATAGAAGAGGAGGAATCAAGCATGAAAGAAATGAATGGATGAATAGAAGGTAGACGAGATAGTAAGAAGAAAAGAATCAAGAAGAAGAAGAAGAATTTCCCATGGGAATAGATGACTTTAGAAGAACATGGAAAATAGAGAAGAAAGAAGAAGACTAAGATTCATCTTATGCAATTGATACCATAACGTTCATTGAGATGTTGAGCAACATGATAGCACCTAGGATCTGAGATCTGGACTAACCAAAGAAGACCAAGCTTCTAAAGAGAACTCACTACAGTAGGATGGAACTCAGTTTCAGTATTCCAATTAGATTTTTCAAAAGATTTCACAATGATGATCAAGCACATAGAACAACGACCAGGGAGTTCAAGAAAATAGTCTTCAAGCAATGAGCAAGGGACAAAGCAACCTTGCACATGAATAGAGATAGTGACTTAGTATGCTACTCCTTAAAGATTCTATTTGTGTATGTTCTTGAAAATATTTTAGCAGGCACAAAACACAACAACACCTTAACAAGCTATCTACAAGGATATACATGGCTTTCTAAAACGAGTCCTCGATATACGCAAGGTACGTGAGGCTCAAATCCGTAGATGAGAAGAATCCAAAATCACACAGCCGGGGGGAGACAGTAACCAAAATCTCCTCCTTCACTTCTCAAAGGTATAAAGTTCTTTGAGGCTTAGCCAAGAGTGATATCAAACTCAATTCGCAAGAGAGGTGTCTTTGGATTCACCTCCCGATATTTATACTCCACCAGAACACAAGAGTTAAGGTCATCCCTTGAGGTGGTGTGTCCCCAAGCAGGCCTTCTAAAATAAAAAACTAAGTAATTAACTATCAAAATTATTTAGAGCACTAAAGGTGGAACACTTAACTCTTCAAGTAAATGTAAAGTGAGTCCAAAAGTGGGACACTTAACCCTTCAAGTGAATGCAAAGCGAGTCCAAAAGTGGAACATTTAACCCTTCAAGAGAATGTGAAGTGAGTCCAAAAAAGTGGAACACTTAACCCTTCACACAAACTCAAAGTGAGTCCAAAAGTGAAACATTTAACTCTTCACACCAACTTAAAGTGAGTCCAAAAGTGGAACATTTAAATCTTCACATCAATTCAAAGTGAGTCCACACTTTAGAAAATAAGTGAGTTCCAAAAAGCACAAAAGGGTTGTCTAGTGGAGCAATTAACGCTTCTTTCCTGTAGACCTCTCCCCTTTAATGTGGTGTTAATCTTACAACCACGGGGCAGAAATAAGGGGTCGGTGGATTAGCGAGTCCAATAACCCAAGATAGAAATCTAGATCAATCACAAGTAATCTAAATTTTCTTATCAATACTACTCACAAATGACAAAGGGTTGAATCAATAGAATATTTAACTTTCCAAGAAAATATAGAGTGAGTCCATAAAGTGGTGCATTTAACTCCCTATGTAAACAAGAAATAAATCAATGCCCTCAATCACTCAATCAGATATTTGATATTGGAACCAAGAATTACTTAAGGTTTAAACACAAATATTCACTTACACAAACTTGTATGAAAGCAAATCTATGTTCATTCATTTCCCATTAAGAGCATCAATTGAAATGTGTTCTATGAAAGCATGTAAACACTCAAGCCAAACACATGAGAGGTTCAATTTTAATCCAAAAATTTAAATGTTGTAGAGATGGAACAAAGTACCTTAAGTCCAACGCTTTGTTTTAAATATTTTCCATGAAACCAAAAGCACCTTCAAATGAACAAGACAAGAAAACAAGCAAACAAGATATGCAATATATATCCAACTTATGCAAACCCTAGGGTTAGATCTAAAAATCAATTCTTAGGAGCAATGATAACCAGAAAATAATCCAAATGATAACTCATATCATGCAATGAACAATGAAAAATAAGTGCATACCTATCACAAAATTTTATTTTTTTTGCATTTGACCTAGTCAACAAGATCTGATTTTTACCACATGAATTCGGACCTCAAACCTAAAATGCAGAAAAGAGACCTCTATCAAAAAATAGAGAGCTTTCCAAAAATGTAAAAATTTTAGAAAAAATTTTCATTTGTGCTCTAGAGACCCATTTTATCAAAACATACTATTTTTTATAAATTGACCAAATGAGCTATGATATGATTTTTAAATTAAAAACACAGTGAATAGACCCCCTATAGAATTCCAAGACCTTTCTAGAAATGTAAAATTTTTTTAAAAATATGCTGATTTGTGCCAAAAATTGATTTTTTATGAAAAATTAAGAAAAAATCATAAAAAATGCAAATCACCTCAGAAAATTCTAAATTTTTTTTTGGAGCTTTTCTAATATGTTTCCAACCTATAAAAAAATTTTCAGACCAAAATACTAAGCCATTTGGGATATATGATCAAATCTTTCAAATCTAGGGTTTTTCATCTCCAAACAAATCTGCACAAGGGTTAGCTCCAAAAATAATCAAAACTAGCATGCAAGAGGTGGATTGCCCCATGATGGGCACCAAAAATATGTGCTAAAATATTGTCACACTTTTATGAATCCTTATATACAAGAAAACTCAAGAATGAGCCCTCACAAATCGATCTATAGCTCTCTATGTATGGAATTGCAAGATTTGTAAAATTGCTCTCAGCTAGAGCTATAAACTCATGACCTTGCTAGTCAACTATATAATGAAAGATTTTAAATCAAAGACAAGGGCAAGAATGTCAATATCTCCAATGAAACTAAATGTATGCAATGCAATGCAAATCTATATGACAATGCAAGTTAATCTATTCCATAAAAGGAAATCTAAGCTAATATGTCATGATAATGCAACTAAGAAAGGAAATATGCAACTACAATAAAATGCAACAACAAGTCTTCAAAGCTTGGATGTAGAATGTCTTCAAAGAGCTCCAAATGATCTAGAAAACTTGCAGCATAACATTAGCATGAAAATTTAAGATGTAAAAATGAGAAAGAGAGCTCTTCTTTTATAGGAAATGAAAAAGAATGGACCATTGTGATTAAGAGGCAAAAGACTTAATCAGCGGTGGAGAAAAAAAGAAGCTTGATCCTTGTGCACAAATATCCTCCAATAGGAAAATAGGAGTTGACTTTATGTCCATATGAGACAAAAAGTAATTTTTCACTTTTTAAAAAATAAGAATAAATGTTTTATTTGTGCAACTTAGGATAAGAGGAAAAGTGAAGATTTTTTATTTAAATAAAAGGGGAGGAAAATCCTTTTAATTAAATAAAGGCTTAGGATAAAGTGATTTTATTATTTAATTAAAAGATATTTTTAATTAATTAAAAAAGAACATATTCTCTTAATTAAATAAGATTTTTATTTTTATTTTTCTTTTAAATTAAATAAGACTCAAACCTTAAGAAATATCGAATTGATTATGATTTGATCAAGAAAATTGATATAATTGATATTGTTGATTTTTGAAAATATTGATTCAGGGATTTGATAAATTGTAAAAATAGGGCCCAAAGTCTAGGCGACCATTTTAGGGTGCATACACCTTGAACCCAATCACCTCGATCTGCATCTCTGTTAGCAATAGTTGTCTTCTACTAAGCATATCTGCAAGCTTGTTAGACTTTCCACTCTTATGTTTCAAAACAAATATATAACTCTACAAAAACTCAACCCATTTCAAATGCATTTGATTTAACTTTCCTTGACTATTCAAATATTACAAAGCTTGATGATTAATATACAAAAAAAACTCATTAGGAAGAAGATAGTGTCTCCACTTCTTCAATACTTGAACTATAGTATAAAATTCTTGATCATAAACATAATATTTCCTTTTGGCATCATTTAACTTCTCACTAAAATAAGCAATAGGTTTACCTTGGCTCATTACAGCTCCTATTGCAGTACCACTAGCATCACAGTCTACTTGAAAAACTTTATTAAAATTTGGAAGTGCTAAAATAGGTTGTTCTGTAACTTTCTATTTCAATAGTTTAAAACTCTTATCTACCCCAGTAGTCCACTTAAACTCTTTTCTATCCCCTTTCATTGTTTCAGTCAAGGGTCCACAAATACTACTAAAACTCCTGATAAATTTTCTATAAAAGCTAGCCAAACCATGAAAAGATCTTACCTCAGTAGCACTTTTTGGGGTAGGCCATTCAAGGATATCCTGCACTTTCTCTGGGTCCATTTTTAAACTTTCTATTGAAACTACAAATCTCAGATACACTAACTCCTTCACAAAACTACACTTCTTCAAATTAATCAACAATTTCTCTTCCCTTAACTTCTCAAACACCATACGAATATGCATCATATGCTCCTCCAATGTCTTACTAAAAATAAAAATATCATCTAGGTAAACACTGACAAACTTACCTAGAAATTTTTTCAAAACCTCATTCATGAGCCGCATGAAAGTGCTCGATGCATTGGTTAGCCAAAAAAGCATGACTAACCACTCATACAGTACTTCTTTATCTTGAAAGCAGTCTTCCATTCATCTCCTTCTCTGATTCGAATCTGATGATATCCACTCTTCAGATCTATCTTTGAAAAATATACAGCTCCACTTAAACAATTCATAATATCATCCATTCATGGAAATGGAAACTTATACTTGATTGTGATCTTGTTTATAGCCCTGAAATTTGTACACATCCTCCATTATCCATTCTTTTTTAGTGCTAATACTATTGGTACAACACATGGACTCAAGCTCTCCCGAATCAATCCCTTCTGTAACAACTCATGTACTTGTCTGTTCAACTCTTCACTTTCTTTTAGTGTCATTTTGTGTGCTGCCTTATTTGGAAAATTAGCTCCTATAATTAATTCCATCTGATGACTGATCTTCCTTACCGGTGGTAATCCATTAGGTACATTATCAGATACAATATCCTAAAACTCATTCAACAAATCTGCAACTTCTACAAGTACATCTTCTACTTCCTCCTTACCATCTTTTGAAATTAAAGCAACATAGACATGCTCATGCCTCATACCCTCTAAGAATTTTCTTCCGTCAACAAAATTTATTATTGCATTACCACATACCTTTTCTTCTGTGTCCTTCAATGGATTTAGATTATGTCGCACTTCATCCTTTGTCAGGGAATAGGTATTCGCATGACCATCATGTACAACATGTCTGTCAAACTGTCATGGTCTACCCAACAACATATGACATGCATCCATAGGTATGATATCACATAGTACCTCATCATGGTATCCTCCAATCTTGAACTTTATTCGACACTGTTCACTAACCATGAACTTGTGGTTATTCTACACCCAGGTGATTAGGTATGGATGTGGGTGTTTCTATCTATTGAGATTCAACTTCATGACCATCTCTTCTGACAATAAATTATCTGTGCTTCCACTATCGATAATCACATCACAACACTTATTCTCACACTTGCACTTGGTGCAAAATAGGCTCCTCATTTTCTCAAGTTCATTCTCACCACTCAGTAGGACTCTTTTGTTAATTAGTGTTTCTCCTCTTTCAATATCTTCAAAATGTGATGATTTGGCATCTTCATCTACATGTGCAACTCTAGCCTAGCCTTCAGTTCTCCTATCTATCCTTCCTTGGTGTTGAGGACATTCATATGCCCTATGACCTTCTCCACGGTGAAAACATGTTCCACGAAAGGCTCTTCTTCCTGACCCTTGTCCTCTTCCTCTTCCTCTCTGATCTCTATTATTCTGATCATGGAAATGATTGAAATTGTTTCCTCTCTAATTTTGACTGCTATTGACCTCATCCTTCTTTTTTGGTTCTTCATTTCGACCTCCATATGACCGTCCACCAGATCTTCCACCATGACCTCTTCCATTTTATTTGCTCTCAAACTTCTTGTTCAACTTTTCCTCTACTTTTAGGGAAAACTGGTATGCCTCTTCAATACTGTTCTTTCGAACTAAATTTAACTCTTCTTGAATTCTCGGCCTCAACCCATTAAGGTAACAGACAAATTTCTCCTTATTAGCTTCTACATGGCATGTTCTGATGAGGATTCAATATAACTCCTATGTATACTCCTAAACAGATCTTCCTACTTGCTTCAAGCCTTGCATTTTTTTCAGTAGGTCAAGCTCATAATCAACAGAAATGAACTATCACTTCAATTTATCCACCATTCAATTCAATCTTGTGATTTTATCATTTCCTCTTCTATTTCACTCCAATTGAATCTCTTGCCACCAAATCTTCCCATGACCCTTCAGTCTGGCCTTCGCAAACTTGACCTGATCAGGATCCTTGATGTCTTCATACTCAAAATATTCTTCTAATTCATTGATCCAGTCGATCAACTCCTTTGGGTTAAGATTTCCTAAAAATGCAGGAACCTCAATCTTAGGTCTTTTCTTGATCTTGGAAATGGCCCGAAAAAGTCTTTCTTCCTCCTGGTTCAGAATTTTGTCTTCTTTTTTATTGAAATTTCCTTCTTCTTCAACTTCATCCTTACTTTCATCTCTGACTATAAGATTTATTCTTCTATGAATCTCTTCTTGCAATACTCACACTTGTCTCTGGAGCACTCTAACCATAAGTGTCACACCACCAACTCTTCCACCACATTCCCTTCATGGAGGTATTTTCATGTTTATTACTGAAACCCTAAACCACAGTCCTGGTGCAAACTGTCTCATAGTCAGCGATCTGTTTACACACTCAGGAACTCCCACTCTGATACCACTTGATGAAGGGTGCTCCCCTTAATACCACAAACACATAAAAAAAATAGAGAAACAACAACAATTTGTAAGAACAAAAAATGGACTTCTTATTATCTCCACAAATGTGGAGTTATAAATTTTAGAATTACAGTATGCAAAGCCACATGGACATTTTCCCTTACAATATTTTATAGGACAAAGCCTCAAATTATTACCCAAATCTACCCAGAACTACCCTAGACAACACTACGGGCCTTTCTTATATAGGCAATTTCCACTAACCGAGAAGCTTCTTGAAATTTAGCCCTTAAGGCCAACTTCCCTAAGAATTATTTTATTTTCATTTTATTTTACATAGGGTCGGCTCCAAATAATTACAAAATATGTTTTTAGGTACCCCAACTTCCAAAAGCCATAACTTTCTAACCATAGCTCTGTTTTTCTATTATAACCACTTTTCAAAAATGGCAAGACCTAATCTATAGTGCCTGACTTGTACAAGTTCCAATCAGCTGGGGGTCAATCGTGATTCGGAGCCTCTAAGGCCTTCAAAATTGAGCTCAAAGATTTTGTACCTGAAAACCTCAATAACTTCAATTATACAGATGATATGACAATGAAACTCAACTAGTAGGCTGATATGACTAAGATGAACCTCCACCTATGAAATCAGAACATTATGAGATCATATGACCAACTTACTAAAAATAGTAAGTTTCTATAAATAGCAACTCTGCACAAAATAGCTCTTATTGAAAAGAAACCAAAAATGTTTTTTTGGGTGATGCAAGATTGCTCTTATACCCAGGATGCTCTTGCATCAAAAGTAAATATTAAAAATTACATCAGTGTAAACTATAGGATAAATGTTTTAGTTTTCTGTTGGTGTGATTTTCAAAACAAGTTAATTGCATTTTTTGCTACAATTGAAAATATTATTCTCCTACCTATAAAGGCAGGGCCTAATAATCTATTTAGATAATATATTTTTTAATTACACATAGCTTATAATAATTATAATAATATGGAACTATCACATATATCTTGTAGGAATCACCATTGAATACCTCTCTTTCAAAAATACACTCTTTGGTCTCCACCTTTTGATGTCAACATTACATGACAATTATAATACTTGGATTTTCTCGCTTACATGCAAAAGTTTTCTTTAATTGTCACATGTAGTACAAATCATTTCAAAGCTTCCATTTTCATTGAATTTTTATGTGCAGTGAAACCCCACCACCTTAGCCAACCACCCCGCTGAAGTCTTTATCTTTCTTTACTTTTCTTGTTTTTCTTTGTTGAATTGATTTGATTTTTAAAAGGAGACATTATAAAATTTGGTACATGATGACATGCCATTAAAATATCAGAGATTTCGTAAGCTACTTTAAACTTTATCAACTATGTTCAACATCAAAAGCTTTGGTTCTTCGATAAGGGAATGGGTTAATAATCATGTGAATTAATGTTGTATATTTCTGGTAATTTCATGTATTTTTTAGTTTTAGAAATGTTAAATGATATTCTATTTATCTACAATTTAATTTGAAGGTGTAATTCATTATATAATGTATAATACTTTTGGAAAAATTGTGTAAATTTTGTGAATTGACATTTTAGATTATTTTCAGCAACCTATCATTAGCAAGAGAAAAAATAAGAAATTGGATCTCTCTCTCTCTCTCTCTCTCTCTCTCTCTCTCTCTCTCTCTTTGCAATCCAATTTCTAATTAGGTTGATAGGTGCTAGTATGGGCATTTTTTGTCAGTGGGGTTTCCCAATGAGCGGTGATGCAAATTGTCATCCATTCGGAAAAGATGTTTGTTGCCAAGTTTTTTTGTTGGATGACGATGTGCATTGTGTTGTGATGTGGCGGTGAAGGGGTTTAGTTGTTCATATTACAAATGATGAGTTGATTGTAATTTTTCATTAAATGAATTTCAATGTTGGGTACTTCACCTTGTTTGGGATGGCGAGAGATTTTTGGGTTGTTGGTTTTCATTTGTAGTATTTGCAAAGGGTTGTGTCCATTGTCTCTAGTGGCTTTTGTCTGCATTTGGAAGGAAGAATTAGAAGGTTGGGTTTGTGTTGGTTTTTGGTCATTGACAAAGTTGCAAGTCAAGCTTGAACACTAAATTGTTTAAATTTTCTTTAAAAATCCTTTCACTTTGAATGTAATATTTTCTATTTTTTGAAATTTTAAATGGTGGTTTTGTTGTTAAATTTTCTTGAAAAATGCTTTGCCATGCTTGCCAATTGTTTTTGCTTTCACCAAGGTTTTATACTATGTGTTTTCAATTTGT